>CM030370.1:55514972-55533206 GCA_003604175.2 Clonorchis sinensis
GTAGTTGTCCCAGAGACTCCCCAACGAACAGTTTCTCCCTTATAATGGCCCTATAGTGGTCTGCTTACTAAACAAGAAAACGACCGAAATCGGTAGAAACATCCACCCATGTAATAAATCAATCAGGTAGTTGGTGTATCAAAACAGAAGTCCTTTAAAACACTGGGTTAAAAAATTAAATTGGCTGACTAAAAAGCAAAGGAAGCGCAGCATTCGTGTGCCAGGACTTGGGACTAAAACAAGGACTTTTGACGGTCTTTTTCCTCTGAAACATAATTATTGCACCTGACAGCTGGGAGACAAAATTAGGAGGCCTACAATAACAACCAAATGGTTGTTCGCCATGTCGTTCGGCGAACCGTGGCTCGGGTAGGAGAAAGCAAGACGCCTGAAAAAAAGGAGCAAAAAAGCTTTTACTTAAGTGGTGAATTAGTTGGACGGTATCAACAAGCGATTTGCGAAGGTGCATCAAAACCTTTGTAGTCGAACGCCCTTTGGTATATTTTTGGCGCATTTTGCCAAACTTGTGCGCCTAAAACTTATTCGTTTGCTCAAAGGTGAAAAAACTGTAACGCCAGAGCGTCAAAATTACGGCGTCCTGCAAACCACATTGGCGGATTTACCCATGCTACTTGAGCATTTAGAGTTCTAAACCTAGAAGAGACGCGACGGTAACAGTCGCATTATTGCGACGCTGCTCGTGATGGTTTGCACAACAGTATATCCACGAAATCGGCACAAAAAATTTAATCAAGAGCGTAGAACGTGCATAAGACTTACTTAGGCATTGGCAGAAAATGCAAGAAGTAAAAAATTCAAGACAAACAAAGAAGAAAAAACACTTCCAACAGTGAAAATACAACGGTCGGATTGAATTAACGACGCGCGTTCAGGCAGGTACTTCAAATGATTTCAACGAAATGTTAATACTTCGGAAAGGAAGCTGACTCCAGCGGGAGTGTCACTGAATACTCCGGTTTCATGTAGACACGTCCTAAGCCGCAAAGCAATTTCTTCCCCACAGAGGGTTAGGGCCAAAGAGTACGGGCAAAATTTGACGTTAATTTGAATTTTGATCAAAGTAACCTGCCTCTGTGTAAGGAAAAAATTGTTGGTAAATTGCAGAAGGGAACAATTCATGCAACGCGAAAGGGGGCGTTTGAAATAGCGAGGTAACGGTTGACCTCACTCAACATGCCATGCCTCGTAACTTTAGGGTTTGGGAGGCTTGATATCTTACGGAACGATTGGAGCTATGGGGCTATAAGGGGTTAGGCATGATACACCGTGGGCAAAAGCAACAGACGGATGAAGACCGTATATGCTGTTTCGATGGTGTAGTAGCTGCTACGGTGTCAGAGAGTTTGCGCGTGTGCGTGACCGTTCGTCGTTCCACCATCATTCTGGCATGTGACTTGAGTGACTGATTGGGTGCGTGTCCGATTGATTTGCTTGGGTGCGCGTTGTGAGGTGACTGGATATGTGATTCATACGTTTGCCTACTCGCCATGAAAGCGGACCAGTTTGGCCGCGTGTACACAATACACCCGTGTCTTTACTTACATGTTTATACCGACTTACTGTGAACTACAATCTTACCAAATGTCCATAGGAAAGCTAGAGGAATTTACTGCAACTGAAGGTCCTTGAAACCAACACATGGAACGGGTGAATTTGTACTTTCTGGCAGAGAAGATCACCACGACAAGCAAAAAGGTAAACATACTTCTCACGATTTGCGGCTCGTTAACATAGAGTCTGATACGTAGCTCTGTCGCTCCGGATTTAACAAGTACGAAAACTTTTGCCGATCTTGTGTCCAACGTTTTCAAGCATTACCATCCTAAACCTTGTGTTATCTCCCAGCGATTCAAGTTCAATACAAGAGTACAAAAGGAAGGAGAATCCGTCGCGGATCCGTCGAATCCGTAGCGAAATTACGGAGCCTTACGAAGCGCTGTGACTACGGAACGTTTTGAAACGATATGCTCAGAGATCGCTTAGTAGCTGGTGTGAGAAACTTTACCTGTGTTTACTTGTGTTTAATCTACTTTCACTTGTTTAATTGTTTACTTCCTGATAGTAACTTGACTTTCAAAACGGCCTACGATACTGCGGTGGCATTGGAAGCAGCAGAAAATAACGCAACCTTGTTGCAATCTGTGCAACTTACATTGACATCAGAGTCGGTGGATTCATCGTCCCAGTTGAATCGACTACAGCAATCGTCGAACAAAACTCAGTTTAAGTATTATCGTTGTGGAGGTCGTCACACTCATACGAAGGATTGCCGGCAAACACAAACTGTTTGCAACCGCCGTAAGAGACGTGGTCATCTCGTAAAAAAGTGCCGCTCAGCACCAGTGCTCAAAAGTAACGCTGCTGCTACGAATCAAATTACGAGGTTAGAAATCCCGGAATACTTCCTCCATGTAACAGCGCCCGACAACCGCGTTCAACCGCCGTAGCAAGTAACACTGCAGGTGGACAGTGCGTTAATGGTTTTTGAACTGGATACAGGTGCGACAGTGGATACTACTAATGAGGCATGCGAGTAGTATGTTTTCTCGTAAATGCGCTTCGCGTCCCTTGAAAAGTGTGATATATTACGGAATTTGTGCAGTCGTTTTGTGGCATTTGCTTGCATTTGAGTAACAGTCAATGAATATCCAGGAAAGTGCAGGAGGACGCGTCCAAGGAGAAGGTGGATATTTAGTTTTGTAAACGAGATGCATATGAGAGTTTTGCTCCCCCGTCCAATAGTCTGTAACTGTTAAGTTGATGTATCTTTAATAAAGAGATCCTCATTGAAGGCCTTCTTCCTTTTCATCAGGTGCCGTCGCTGGGATAGGGATGAAGATCCCATGGCCACAACCCTTTGAGGATGGGCATGTTCGGACCTTCCTGAAGGACTTTGAGGGGATTGTGGAGGCTGCTGGACTGGACACTGACCGAGGTAAGTTGGCTGCGCTGAAGACCCTCCCCAGGGGCCGGACGAAGGTGGCCCTGGATGCGGCCAGAAAAGGGCCTCAGAAGATGGACTGGGCCGCCGCGAAGGAAGCCCTTGCAGCAGAGTTAGCACGGCGGCCGACCGCCAGGGCTGTGAGGCAGTTCAAGACGGCCAGGATGGCACCTGGATGTGACCCGACCGTGTTCTTCGCCGGCCGGCAGCAGTCGTTGGATTGGGCTTTGACGGGACTGGACGGAGTGTCACACAGGCAGTTTCTTCCCGACCAGTTCGTCGAAGGTGTGTAGCCGGCGCTTGGTACCCAGTTGCGGTTGGCGACAGCAACTGGCCAGTTGAGTGTGGAGCACCTGGTCCATCCGGCATAGGAACTGATTGAGGAACCACTAGCCACTCTACAGTCGCAGGAGAAGAGGGATGGTTCACCAGTGGACAGACTGCAGACCAGAGTGGACCAACTCGAGGAACAGCTTGCAGCCATAAAGGCGTAATCGCGGAGGCACGCTCAAACCAGCCGATGTTACAAGTGTGGGAGGCCTGGACACTGGAGTGATCAATATCGTTCTTCCCGATCACCCGTAAATAATAAGATGTCAGAGTACTCCTCTTTTCCTGGGTGGGTTGCGAATACTGCACTGACACAAGCTACCATACAAGTCTCTATCAAGATAGACGTGAAGAGGGAGTTGTGTTTGATTGATACGGGAGCAGGGGTATCGCTGAGGCGGAGAGGGAATCAAGCTGAACGCAGACCGTGCGCGCTAGCCGTGAGAGCAGTGGGCGGATATCGACTTGAAATTGATGGGTTTTCAATGCACTTAATACGTCTAGGCGACAATTGCGTGCAACACATGTTCCTGATTAGCTCAGACATAGAGCAAACAATATTTGGGGCAGATTTTCTCAAGAGCACAGATTCCGTGATTGACCTAAAGCAGGGAAAGCTGGTGACGAGGTATGGCGCAGTCAAGCTTGAAGGTTATTCAAGCACTGCCGTAAGTAAGCTGCATGTCCGAAAGCTTCCGTCTTGTAACGTACCAGCATTGCAGTCCATGGTTAAGGAATATTCCGGGCTGTTCACGGGCGATGAGGATCCGTTCGGCTTCTGCCCATGCGTTGAACACGAAATGCCCCTCTCGTCAGAACGCTTTCGACCTTACGGCCCCGTCTCTGCTGTCCCATCTACGGGAGGGTCCACAAACAGATTCAAGAATGCTGAAAATGGCACAATCGAAGAAGCCAATAGTGCGTACAACTCCCGGTTGTGCTTGTGAGGAAAGCGAACAGAAAGTACAGGTTTTGCGTGGATTTCCGGCGCTTGAATTAACTGACCGTAAATCGGGTTGTAGCTGTGCCTTCGTTTGCGGAGATTTTCGATTTCCTCCAACCTTCCCGATATTTCACTGTGTTTGACTTGCGTTCCGGATACTTGCAACTACCTATCAAGATGAAGGACCGAGAAAACGGCGTTTCCGCTTGAGGACACCAAATATCAATTTAAACGAATGCCGTTTGGTTTTCTGGGGCATCATTCACATTCCGGTGCTTGATGCTTCATTTAACGAAGGGACTCCAGAATGTTGCCGTGTATGGAGACGATATCGTTGTGTACAGCAATTCGGAACCAGAGCACGCAGTTCACTTAAAGGCTGTATTCAAGTGAACCGGGAGGCTGGCCTGCGGATAAATAAAGCCAAGACACAGCTCGCTCGGAGTTCGGTGGCACTGCTGGGGCATAAAGTGGGTCACGGAGAGGTTAACCTACTGCCAGAAAAATTGGCAAAGATCGAAGATTGTGCCGTTCCCAATTTAAAGCGGTCTCTACAGCAGTTTCTTGGACGAGCAGCATACTACAGCCGGTTTGTTAAGGATTTCAACACGATTGCTGCTCCACTATACGACTTGCTCGGGCAAAATCGGAAATTTAAATGGACCAGGGACGCACATGAGGCTTGTCAAAGCGCGGATGTTGGATCAGCAATTAACCGTCGAACTGCCCAGGGTCGGAGAGATGTTCAATGTTGCAACGGACGCTAGTGATTGCTGTATCGGCGCAGTCCTAAAGCAGGGAATGGAGTTATCGAATATGCCAGTCGTCCTGACTAACGCTGAACAGAAGTACCCGACCATTAAGAAAGAATGTTTAGCGATCGTCTGGGCCCTGGATAAGTGGAGGCCATATCTGCTTGGACGATTTCATGTCGAAACCGATCACAAACCCCTGGAGTGGATCAGGACCACCTGAGATCCTCGCGGAAAGCTTGCGCGCTGGGCACTCCGGTTGCAAGAGTACGACTTCACGATCCAGCACGTTCAGGGAAGGAGAACCACTTGGCTGATTGGCTGTCAAGACCAGAGGCTGAAGATGAAGCCCCCAGGATCATGATTTGGGCCAATAGTTCGTCGTCGAACTGGATCCCGGAAGGTTGGTGCAATCCAACGGCAGGATTCTGTGTTACGGAAGGTTGCAGCCGCCTTGTTGGATGGAAGGAGCATTGAGAACGGAGAGGAAGACAAGGAATTGGAAGCGTTCCAGAGTCACTTCGAACGGCTGAGTCTGAATGAAGCTGGCATAATTTCCTGGAACGCCACCGATCCGGATGTTGTGCTGCCCGTGATACCTCGCGTCTTGAGACGGAAGCTTATCGTCGAATGCCATGAGATGGCACACACAAGGTGCACCAAGACGTACGACTTACTTCGGCAGAGGGCCTACTGGCCAGGGATGAGAAGTGAGGTGATGGATTATGTGGTGTCCTGTAAGCAGTGCCAACTGATGAAAGGGGGCACGACAGGGAAACCCATCCCATGGAACCTACTCCTGTCTCAGAAATCGGCGAGTTATGGTCCGTTGACGTCATGGGCCCTTTTCCGGTGACAACCTGCGGGAAACGATATATCGTGATAATGATAGAACACTTGTCGCGGTGGATCGAGGCGGCAGCCGAGCCAGGGCGAAGACGATCAGTGGAGTGGTAATGCATCACATCGTGGCCAACCATGGGTGCCAAAAATGATCCTAACCGATCAGGGGCCTTGCTTCGAGAGCACAGAGGGAATGGTTGCAGAACCTGGGTATCAGACGGCTAAGAACGGTACCATACCACCCACGAACAAATGGTCTAACCGAACGTGATAACCGAACGATTAAGGAGTGGCTGGCGGCCAAAGGGGTGACTGGAAAGTGAACCTGCCGCTGCTAGCTGGTCGTACTTCCATACAGCCAACCACAGGCGAGTCCCCGTTTATGCTGAGGTACGGTCGACATCCGCGCCTTCCGGTTGATCAGGAAATTGGGTTGTGACCGGCAACACGCTTGTCTCCGGAGGAGCTAGATGAAGAAAGGAGGAAAGCCTGGGAAAACCTGACCTCCGTTCAGGGAAGAACCAGGCAGAAAACGGCAAGTAGAAAGGCATGATCATTCCGCATAGGCTGGAAGGTCAAGTGGAAGGATCATCAGAATCCTGGAAGGGATGGATTGGGGTCGCGGAAGCTGGGCAGTCGATGGCAAGGTTCCGTTTGTCGTTACCGGCCGCCGGGGAACGTCCATACAATTCAAGACGGTCGAGGATCGAAAAGAGTAAATGGGGCGCAGTCTCGTAAGTGGCATGGTATACCCGAAGAGCGGCCGAGTAGACACGCTGCTGAAGCCGACTTGACGGAGGTAAATGAAAATCAGTGGAATGCGAACGACCTTTGAAGGGGGAAGGTGCAGTAACGGTGGATACTACTGATGAGGCATGCAAGTAGTATGTTTTCTCGTAAATGCTCTTCGCGTCCCTTGAAAAGTGTGATCTATTACGGAATTTGTGCAGTCGCTTTGTGGCATTTGCTTGCATTTGAGTAACAATCAATGAATATCCAGGAAAGTGCAGGAGGACGCGTCCAAGGAGAAGGCGGATATTCAGTTTTGTAAACAAGATGCATATGAGAGTTTTGCTCCCCGTCCAATAGTCTGTAACTGTTAAGTTGATGTTTCTCCAATAAACAACTCCGTAAGGAAGAACTTCTTCATTTCCACAGGTGGTGCCGTTACAATACGCAGTGAAAAATCATGACCAGAAACCTGGGACCGAACATGAAAGGTACGCTTCAGCAAGCCTCAGTCCGGCTTCCCAACTTTGGGGACATGCCGTCAGGCATGATCATAAGGTTACAGTCAGAATAAAGTATGACTGGTGGGACTGTGAGTACAGGGGTTTTGGGTGAGAAAAGAGGACAGCGCCATAGGCGGTGAGCTGTATCCAATGTAAACGTGGTCGTCACTAAACCGGCACGAGCAGGGAAGCTCTTTTGTCGAAGAGAACATCGAGCAAGGTCAGATCGTTAGGATTTGAAGGTGGCGGGCAAAAACAAAGCGAGGGAGGGCAAAACAAGAGGCTTCTTGCCTGAAATATGTCAAGAGAAATGTAAGCTGTGGAAAATCAGAAACCAGAAGATCAGATCTGGTGAAGCAGCAAAGTTGGCATCATCCAGCCGATCTAATTGAACTGAAGCCAAAAACAACCGCTGAGGCCTCGCGGCCTTGGACTATTGGGCTCGTGGCCAGGGTCACAAAAGCGTAAGTAAGGATGATGAAATGGAGGGACTAGCAGAGCGGGTAAATTGTAGCAGGGATCTCAAAAACATGGTATACACTGGGACCGACCGTGAAAGATAAACTTCAGCAAGCCCCAGTCCGGCTTCGAACATATACAGGAGAAGAGGTGAAGTTGCTGGGGACGAAAAATGTGAATGTTTCATATAAGGATGTGACGGTGAACGAAGCCATATATATTGCTGAAGGAAGCGGTCCAAACCTATTAGGACGTGACTGGCTACAACAACTATGCATACTTATGTTAAACCAGGTATCGAGATTCCATTAAGTTTAATCTCTTGTCCGCAATTATGTAGAAGTATTTCAGAGCCGACTACTGGCAAGTTCTCCGGAGGAAGGTGAATATATACGTTCCGCCTGGAACACGAACGCGATTCCTGAAGGCTCGGCCCCTGCCCTACTTGATGCTTCCACAGATCGAAGCAGAACCTAACCGTTTGCAACGTGAAGGAATAATTCAAAGCACGGAGTTCTTAGAGTGGGTTACGCCATTTGTGCCAATAATAAAACCGCAAGGCACAGTTAGAATCTGCGGTGACTACAAAACCACGGTCAATTCCAGCACACCCCCAAAACATTACCGATTACCTAAAATGGAAGACGCCTATGCACAAATTGATAAGAGCAAATATTTTTCAAAACTAGATTTGGCTTATGCTTACGAGCAACTGGAATTAACGGAGGAAGCAAAACCCCGTTACAATCATCAGTACTGGTAGAGGTCTGTTTATGTTTAGTCGCCTTCCTTTTGGAATCCACCCCGCTCCATCCATATTTCAACGCACAGTTGAAAACGTTCTTGCAGCGATACCTAAAACGTTCGTCTATCCAGACGATATTCTGATAACCGGGTGTACTATGGAGCAGAATTTAAAGTCGTTGAACCTGGTACTTAGTCGTTTGAAGGAGTGTGGACTACGAATAAAAGAAGAAAAGTGTGACTTCCTGGTAGATCATGTAGACTATTTGGGTTTCCGCATCAGTACAATGGTTTTGCCTCCCCAGCCGAGAAAAAACGTTTAATATTAGAGGCACCGCAACCGAGGGATAAACATGAACTAAGATCTTTCTTAGACACGGCTTATCAATATGCGAGGTTTATTCCGCAAGCCGCAACACTTATTCACCCACTGAATTACTTGCTACGTCAGGGAGTTAGCTGGATTTGGAATCATGAACAAGAGAAGGCGTTTTAACAGGCGAGACGTGCCCTTACGAGTCCTCCGATGCTCACTCATTTCCATGCAACACAGCCCATTATTCGCACTTTTGCTGCTTCACCATATGCACAAACCGATAAGGAAGCATTGGTGATTCTGTTCGGAGTGACAAGTTTTCAGCACTACCTTTTCGGACAAACGTTCTACATATTTACGGACCACAAGTCTCTAATTGGGCTTCTCGGAGAAAATAAACCAGCGCCTCAAATGACGTTGTCTAGAGGGCAACTTTGGGCCTTAAAGCTAGCCTGCTAGCGGTATCATTTACAGTACTCTCCGGGACAAGTGAATCTCACGGCGAACGCCCTAACTCGCCTACTGTCACGAGATGTCTCATTACACACACCGAAACCAGCCCAGCTAGTAAATTTAATGAATTGGGTTGATGGTTTGCCCATCGCTGCTGCGGAAATGGGAGTAGAAACAAGAAACGATCCAGAACTCTCACGCGTGCTTTGTTTCACTTCATACGGGTGGCCGGAGAATGCTGGAGGTACACTAAGCGGATTCGGTGAGTGATCGTCAGAGCTAAGTGTAGAAGAAGGGTGTTTACTATCGGGAGCAAGAGTGATAATTCCGAGACGCTACCGTCCGAACACTTCGAGGGAATTACATCCAGGCCATGCAGGTAACACACAAATGAAAGCTTTAGTCAGAAACTGTCTGGTGGCTTGGTATCGATCACGGTGTGGAAATGATGATGCAAAAGTGTGAGGCATGCCAGCAAAATAGAGCTCTGCCCACAGCAGCGAACATATCACCATGTCAGTGGCCGTCACAACCATGGAACCGCATACACGTGGATTATTGTGGCCCTGTTGAAGGTTATATCATCCTGGTGATTGTCGATGCATATTCCAAGTGGATAGAAGCGGTGCCCATTAGAACTGCATCTAGTGCGTCGACCATGTCTATACTTCGCAGCATTTTTGCACCGCACGGGGTACCCGGTACGATTGTTTCTGATAACGGCACGGCTTTTACCAGTGCGGAATTTCAGCAGTTTTTGCGAACCACCGTGACTGAGCATGTTTTAACAGCATGATACCACCCCACTTCTAAAGGCCTGGCGGAACGCACGGTGGCAACGGTAAAGAATGGATTGATGAAATAAAGCCCAGAACCTCTACAAACAAGGTTGGGCAAGTTATTACTGCAGTGCAGAGTTACGCCGCATACTGCTATGGGCCAGGCCCCTACGAATTGCTAATGAGACGAAGACTTCGAACACGTTTGGATCTGCTGCGGCCGGATTTGGCGCTTAAGGCGAACAACGGCAGTGTTTCATGAAGCAAAACGCATATAAACACGCCCGACCTCGCACATTACGAGGTAGCGAGGATTTTTACGTCAAGTTTTAGCCTGCAGATAACGAATTGGTGCGTGGATATGTGAAGTCGACAAACCGTAGTTTTATCGACAAGCTGTTGGAAGACGGGAGGATAATACACTGTCATTTAGAACATAGCAGAACTAGGAAGCATGGACCGGATGCGGAACAAACACATGAGCCGACAGTACCGGTGAACTCCGGACTGAAGCAAGAGAGTTTGGAAACAACCACAGATGCGTCAAGTTGCCCGCGCTGATCGGCTAGGGGGACAAAGCCTGTCGAACGTTACCAAGCTGGAGTTGGCTTAATCTAGCGGTGGAGGACTGTAGTAGCTGTTTCGGTGTGTCAGAGAGTTTGCGCGTGTGCGTGTCCGTTCGTCGTTCCACCATCGTTCTGGCATGTGACTTGAGTGGCTGATTGGGTGCGTGTCCGATTGATTTGCTTGGGTGCGCGTTGTGGGCTGACTGGATATGTGATTCATACGTTTGCCTACTCGCCATGAAAGCGGACCAGTTTGGCCGCGTGTACACAATACACCCGTGTCTTTACTTACATGTTTTTCTGACATATTGTGAACTGCAATAGATGACCAACTTTGTAAAAACTACTACAAACCAAATCTATGAACAAACAAACAAAATGACACTAGTTTGTGGGGGTTCCACTTCTTCTCGGCTTATATTTTACTCTTTGTCTACTTTTGTAACCAGGCGGCGTTGGAAGAACCCTAAACGATATTTTTACTCGGGTATCAGCTGTTGTGGCTTTTCATTTTGCACACTTTTCAGAGAGGCGACAAAAATTTGGACGAAGAATAATTGTGCGATATTCTTGTACACAGGCGACAAGAAAGCACCATTTTTGCTTTGGGAGTGGCTGCATTTTAGATGCAACAAAGGAAATCAAAGACCACGTGAGATCCGAAAAATCAAAAGAAGCTGGCGAGTTGGGTGCATTTTCCGACGTCAAGCATCACGGACAAACAAAGCGGCAATAAGCGCCTGCAATTGGGGTTGCATCGCAACAAAGCCCAAGTTGTCAACCAAACAAAAACACACGCACCTACCTACTGCTTCCAGTAGCGGACATATACAATGAGAAATATCTATACATATACATATATACATGAGATCCCTAACTATCCACTGACAGCATACAAGGCAAGTGAAATTCATAGCATTAATTTGTGGATTGGTGACTATTTTTCTTTCATTTACTTTCTCTCTTAGATTACGGTACTGTCCAACTCACGTACTGAATACTAGGTAAACTAGTCCATCATCCCGAAAGTCCATCAGTTCCTACACGTTTGATTTCCATAACCACATCACCTTTCTGCGTGCTTATACCGGTTTGCTCAAGCTTTCTCATACTACAAAAGAATATATTAGCAAACTCAACTCCTGTTTGATTGCTAGTCTAATAAATGCGAATCCACACCTATCTCGTCTCACTTAATCACTCGTTATCACCATCTCAATATAATTATAAGTTTATTTCCCAACTTGTAGGGAACCTGTGGATTGAGGCATGATCGGGTCCTTACAAACTGAACGCAACAGGCAATATCACTGGGGTGGAAGTTACAATCAACGAGGCATGTTTATTACGTGAAACGTCACCGCAGTTGTGGGAACCAAAAAATACTGGGGCAATGAGCATGAGGTTCGGCTAGTTCGAAGGTGAAGCCGGCTGGCATGATCTAAAACTGAAGAACATTGCTGGCCATGAGTGATCTCGGGCAGTTGAGGAAATGACCAGGGTCACAAAAATCAAAAATGGAGATGAAGATAGAAGGATTCGCAGTGGGGACAAATGGCACGTTTTGTCCAAAACATGTGGTCCACATTAAAACGAAGAAGATTCACTGGCGTTACCGTTGTAGGGAAGTGAGTTGTAAAGGATGGAGTTGATAAAATGTCAGTGCCAGTGCATACGGCCAAAAAACACCGCATGTGAAATTGAAATTGTGAAACAAACAAACAAAACTTGCAGCAGAAAACCAGGTCGGTTAAATCCGAACGAGAGGTTCAGCGGGGTAGAATGAACTGATCCCAGAGGGAGTTGATGCACCTGGTTTCGTTGTTATCCACCCCACGTGGCTTGCGATCTGCATCTACAAGTATCCCCGACCGCACCAGAAAAAATACCTGTTTTTTATCGGCTTCGTTCTACCTCTGCTTCCTTGGCCACCCTGAAAAATCCCGCTGCTCAAAGAATTAAACATCTCAACCCGATGACCTTAAATAGGACGTCCGATTCGGAGCTGTCCAAAAACCGAATTATGTCAGGCCACCGAAGGCACGGCACTAACACACTCAGTTTGATAGCATAATTGCAACTATCCCCTTCCCACTCTTGATCGTACAGTCTCGATCACTCGCTTCATTAACTGCAAATACGAACAAGCTCTTCACCTGGGCCCAACCGCCTTCAGGCCGCGTTCATTCCAATCTGCTGAGCCTTTCGTTCAGATTTAACCTCTTCGGTGGACTTTCAGTCTGAGCCCCCAACGAAGTCCATGATTTCCCTAATAGATCGTGTTCCGCCTTGTGTGTTGTCACAAACTCCTTTCCCAAGGAAAGTTTACATTCGACTTTGTTACCACAGCGCACACGCGGGTCTTCACAGTTTTATTGCAAACCATGATTATGAGATTCCTGCCACCATTTATCCCGATTGCTAGTCCCTGTACTTCAGTATCTCTACTTACGCTTTTTGTGATCCTGACCATAAGCCCAGCAGTCCAAGGCCACAAGGCCTTAGCCGTGGCATTAGGTTTTAGTTCAGACTGACCGGCTGGATTATGCCAACTCTGCTGCTTCATCCGATCGGTTGTTCTGGTCGCTCATTTTCCACATCTGCACTTGGTTCGTCATGTATCACACAGAATGTAGCTTGTTTTTCCATCCCTTGTTTTGTTGTTGCCCGCCAGCTTCAAATTCTCACGAACTGATTTAGCTCCACCTGGATATTTCACACGAAAGAAAAAGGGCAGTAGTAACTGTTCTTCGCTGCCCCTGCCGGTGTGGAGGCGACCACGTCTATATTGGATAATACTTACTCTTTTGACACTGCCACTTTTCCGAGCAATCCCTTGTACCCACAAGTCCCGCCAATTATGCTTTCATTCTGACTTACATTATGATCATGCCTGACAGTATTCCACCCACCAGTTGAGAATAAACGTTAGTACAACTGTAATTGTTATCATAACATTCTCTTTAAAAAAACAGTCGTTCAACTTTCAGTGGATTGCAGCCGGCGAGTTTAGAGTTTTCTTTGACATCCGGCTAGTGTAAAAGCACAGCGAAAAATTGTCCAGCTCGAATGGGTGAACACATGATGTTTTCAGTTTCATCGGGTCGGATACTTAGCATTTGGATTCTGCTAGGCCGATATATAAGGTGTGGATGTGGGATTTCTGGACACTAATCCGTAAATATTTACTAGCCGTTCAACAGAAACGGCCTAAATATCCATCGGAAGTTTCCAGGCGGTGGAGCATAGCCCCAGAATATCTATCCATCACAAGAGCTTACTGCTGCCAGGTCTGAAAAGCAAGCAGAAATATGTATGTAGAAGAAGACAAAACTCGCCATGTGCTCCCTATTGAATTATTCTACCTCCATCTCCACTTTTGCTCGTTGCGACTCCAGCCATTTGCCCAAGCGCCCAAGGTCACTCATGGCCAGCAATGGTTTTCAGTTCAGTTCATGCCATGTTCATGTCTTTGAACCAGTCGGACCTCATGACCATTGTTTCCTACAAGTTGGGAAAGCAACCTATTATTATTTCATCGGATATTTCCCACTGTTCATGACATTGTCCTCTTTTCGCGCAATCCGCACTACCCGCAAATCCCCAGTCATGCTTCATTCTGACTGTAAAAGTATGATCATGCCAGACGGTATGTCACCCAAAATTTGGGAATAAAAATTATTATTATTATTGCGAAAAGGAAACCCCAAACAAGCGCTGTTATGGCGTGGGGTTCTAAGGGAGAAACAGTTCGTTGGGGAGTCTCTGGGACAACTACAAAGACGCCATTGTAGCTAATTTTGCTCTTATGTGAAGGCCGTTTTAGACAAATCAGCTTCTTTGCTCAAAACAGCTGTGGAGATTCTATGCATCGAAACTGGATTTTAGGTGAAATCTCGTGAGAAACGATACGACAGTTTTTCATGGACGGGCCAGACAAATTTGCCTGTAGTCATGCAGAGAAAAACTGGATCCGAAACTGGTAACATCGGCATCCAAACAACATCGTTTAAAGATAATATTTGGTAACAGCGCCGTATATAATGTCCCTCACTTAGTCTGGTCGCCTGCTGGCTGCATCAATTGAGCGCATGACAAACGAAACTTACTTGACTGTTATGTGAGTCGAGCATATAGAACTTCCGTCCATACGGGCAGGCAGTTTCTTCTCAACTTCCTGAAGAGAATAGAATTGCACTTCTATTTGGCTTCCCTCTGAAGGTCCACTTAAGTAACTTTCGTCTCAGAGAAACTGAAAATTATCGGAAAAATTTGCCGGCACGTGGAAACAGTCAGTGTTTGATGCTCTAAAACTCCTAAGCCAACAAGTAAAAACTGTGCACCACCAACTCATGAGCCACGGGAGGATGCAGCAGTCACCTTCATGCAGTTAGATGTAAGCGGATGTGCTCGAGTTTTATCGCATTAAAGGCATAGGCGAAACAAATTGATTCAGAGATAAAAGCCTAGTTAAAGATTATTTTGCTACTAACAAAAATTTGCCATAGTCAATGGGCAATGTTAAACTTCAAGGGACTCTCGCGTTATTGCCAACTCAAATTGCAAACAGGGATTTGGCTCCACACGTGCTCAATTTGACGGTAAAATCAAAAATATGATTTATGAAAACTCGGAGGTTTTGAAAACCTGACGAGCCCAGTAAAGCAAGACTGGCGGCTGGTTGCTGAGATATTTTACCTGGTTGACGGGCAATGCCATCAAAAACCAAGATGACCCTCCGAATCATGAAGGGGGCCAAATTCTTGGCAGACAACTGTTCCTGGTTTTACATTTCAGAAAACCCAGCTGTTACCAGTTTTATCTCAGAGTCTCTGTGCAGAGAATACAAAACTTAAGAAACTCTCCAGGCTGAATAAGCCGAGTGTTCACGAAACTGGATGCGCACAAGCCAACAGGCCGCAAGTGCAGAACCTCATGAATTTAGCGCCTTGTATCCTTCTTTCCACTACAGCTGCAATCTGAATATCAGCCAACTGTTACTAGAATGTGCATTGCGTTCAATTTAGCTGTAGAAGCCAGTTGTTCCAGAATCGTCCATTGTTTGCACCCGCATAAACAACCGTGAGGAACAACAATGGCGGGTGAATGTTTTTGGCTTGTCTTCTGGTGCTTCCCATCACTGGACTTGCACATCTGGCTAAGTGAATGATACCTTAGGATGACGTTCTTTCGTGTATCTTTTTGATGAAACCGGAATATAATTCACCACATCTTCGGCTTCAGTGCAATAATGTTGGGGCGGTAAGAGCGTTTCCGCTTTGGTTTGTGTCTTGCCCAGATAAACGTCAAATAGTTAGCAAGTTTGTTAACAAAAGGTTTTTCTCTGGTGGTTGTTCCACGGATTTTCGTTGCTTTAAGAGCGGAGTCGTGTCCAATATACTTTTCATTAGTTGAGACCGACTATGCCAGCAGAAACTATGTTATATAATATCGGTTCAGCGTCTTGAGAGCTGTTTTGGTGGAAAATATACGGGAGCTTTTTGCTTTAAATCGTAGACCACTGGGGCTTGTTTCCTCTCGGAGGCTGATAAACGATACTATTTATACTGATTTCCAACAAATCTGGTCTTGCGAGAGACTCACCTGGAACGTGTAGTTCGCGTGTAGCGTGTAGTTTGCTAATTCCGTGCAATTTGACTTCAAGTAGAACATAGGTTTGCCGGAAACTCGGGGACTAAGCCTACCTGATGGGCCCCAAAATTGGCAAAACCGGTCGTGGGCTGCCGAAGGATTTTCAGCAACCTTATGAGTAGTGCATTACGAAGATAATATTTGTGTTTAATCCCAGCTGGTGGATAGCATTTCGTTGAACATGGATACAATGCTACAATCGGACTGTGGGTGCCCAAAGGCGCGTGGAAATGAGGAGGTCATATACTGGTTGGACATTATCCAGCACATGGGAGGTTATGCCTAAACTAGCACGATATAAACGCACCGAACATTAAGGACAAAAAAGAGAGTACTAGGTTTTCCTTCAGACTGACTGGAGTCTCCCGTGTAAACCAAATTGATTCGCAAGTGAATATATTTGTCAATAACGATAACCTCTCCGTTTGGTGGAAGTTGATTAGTTACAATTTGGGCGCTTTTAAAGTCGAAAATTCCTCTTCTGAATGGCTGTGGGCTCTGCTGCGCGGCAGGTGTCTTTTGAGATTTGCTGGCTACACCGTTTCCAACATCCAGAGCAGTTGAGAAGGGGACCAACGAACACATGAAGGATAATTATTTGCTTTTTGCAGGCTAGGAGAAAGAAGCGTGGTCTGGTTGCGCTGCTGTTGTTGCAGACGGCCCCCGAAACCAAGCAAAATCAAATAGTCAGACGAAACCACTAAGTTGAGCGCCTTTTACCATCTTCTTCGTCATCATAATTTGATTTAACCTTTCTACGCACGAGTGTCCGTTGAACGGCCGCCAACTAAAGAAAGATTAGGGACCTGTAGTGCTTTGCTGAAATACTGAACGCTGTAGCCTGAAATTAGACGGCTAGTGGCGGTCAATTTCGTTAGAATAGTCGTCAATTCGGGCATCTGCAACTAACGCCGGAAGTTTTGACCGATTCTGTAAGTGACCGATAATGTTTGGTTTCGTTGTGGCGGGTGATTTGTCTTTGGCACTGGTCAAGCTTTACGAGTCCGGATAGTACTTTTGAGGTAGTCAGCAGAAGGGCCACACATGTGCCTACGTTTTCAGGACCGCGTGGATGTCAATGAAACATAACAACCGACCTAACTGGATGACTTTTTTAAGGAAATTAACGCATGGCACCCAGCTACAGGCCCCATACCTTTAGAAATTAATGTATGGCACCCAGCTACAGGCCCCATACCTTTCTGATCACATATAGCATAGGTAACGGGTATCCAGCTATGTGTACATTCGTAAGAATCAAGCAGTTCTCTCCTATACTTAAGCTGTTTAGACTTCTCAGAGAGACGATGGGCGAGCCGCATCAAGTGAAGACTATCTTCATGGATAAACTGCTGGTGTAGTTTGGGGCGACCAGTTTTCTACTAACCTGTGACGTGATGCTGTAGTATTTTTATCTGGGTGAAACCGTCAAGAGGCGTGAACGATACCCAGATTATCCGCCACAAAACAGTATACCACTTTAGAGGTAAAAATGTCTATGTGTAATGCGTTGTATTCTGAACTCTGTTTACGCCTGGTTTGTTTAAGTGAGCGAGTCTTCAGGGTCAATATTTATCTCCAATTTGAAAAAGGAACCTAATGAATTAGGATATCGCAACTCTCAGTAAAATTTAAATCGCTTTCAGTGTGCGAAAGGTGCGGATAAAATTGTAGTTATATCAGTCTGTGGAACTTTCTGAAGCCGGCAGTGTACTTGTTGATCCAAAATATGTGCGAGTAATACTCATGTAACTAAATTTTGTCCTGTAGCTTCTGTTTAACCAGACGAATGCCAAAGGTTTTGTTCTCCTACCTCGGAAGTTGCCATTTTGAAAAGCCGTTATGATAAAAGCATTCATAAAATTCGGAAAGCCCGTTGGAGATATGAAGAACCTAGAGCTTGCAGGGGATGAGCTACACCCGTAGGTCGAGCTTTCTGATACAATACTTGGTATCAGCCCGGAAGTATTCAGGTCATCTTTACCGGCAGCAGCGTTCTCTAATGCGAATTGCGAAACACAACAGGATTTTTGTAATCGGCCACAGGGAGTTGCCAGATAGTTTGCAGCTAGAAATGCGCATAGTGAGCCGCTCATTACAACACCAGCGGTTGAAACCTACGCTGACTGAAGGAGAAGCCGGCAACCCAAAGCTGAAACTGCCCGAAGTAGCTGTCGTTTCTTGCACAATACGGCAACACAAA